>CM061064.1:247400315-247428026 GCA_030762895.1 Sophora flavescens
CAACAAGCATTAATCATAGAAAATCAATTACTCATACAGAAGTAAAAACTGTATTACAAAATCAAATAAATTACATGGGTAATTCAGAGAGAGCTACACCTAACCCCAACAATGGGAGTTTAGCTACACATCATCAAAGTAAAAGGGAAAATAAAAGATACTGAGATGAAGGAAGGGAAGAACTCCATGGAAGGATGCACCCAGCCACAGCAGCAGAAATTGCATTTTTTAGGGTTTCTTGGCCGCCTCCTTTCCTGCAAATCAACCCCCCCCCCCCCCCCCAACAATTCTGTCCTAAAACATCTTATAACAGGGGTTCTGGGTTTCGCGCGCTCGCGGGGCGAGACGTATCTCGCGAGGCGAATGTTAAAAATATGGTCTTCAGAGATTGGATCTCTCGCGAGGCGAGATAGTAATTCGTGAGGCGAGACCGAAAGGGAGACATCTCTGCACACTCAGGCCTTCAGGCTCGCGAGGCGAGACGGAAAGGCTGATTGTTGCTGTTCAGCTGGTCTTCAGGCTCGCGTGGCGAGATCCATTCTCGTGAGGCGAGGCTTTAGAATTCTGCTTGGCTCAATTTCTTCTCTTTTCAGGCTCTATCTTCATCCAAGCTTCATCATGGCCAAATCTTGGGCAATTAATCATAAATTCCTGCAAAACAACACACAAAACCACCTTATCTGTTCCAAAGGAAAAAACTAACCAAAATCAAACTAAAATGGCCTAACTATATTCAAATGCATGTATAAATCTACATGAAAAATGAGGTGAAATCACACTCATCAAATCACCCCAAGCTTAAGACTTTGCTCGTCCTCAAGCAAAAACCAAGGCCGGAAGATGAAAACAAACAGAGCAATGATAGTGAACTAAGAACCCGAGTAAATGATCCAAGTAACAGGCATTTCAAATAATTCAGCAAGAGAAAATCAATTCAAGTCCAATTAGGGGCTTAGGTTTCCTATACTCATATTCTCACTGATTCGGGCACTCTTGCTCACCTGAAGATCACACCAAGCTTGTTCATTTGCTTGGCTCTCTTTCTCGCCTCACTCAAGTGTTCAAGGATCTATGACAATTCGCTCCATTTTCCTCAAGGAATGATTTCAACCATAGGCTTGACTATCAACCAAATCTCTACTTTATTAATGAAAACAATTAAGAATCAAGAGGTCTTTTGATTTGGTTGTAATGGGGCCATGGGATTTATTGTTAGGTGGGGAGATCAAGAAAAGGAAATTTCAAAAGTCTATACAAACTATCAAGCATTGCAAAGCATGACCTTCTAAAATACCTTTTTGGGTTTTGATTTATTTTTCCACCTTTCTTTATTTCTTTTTCATTTGTTCCTCACTTTCTTTTGTCATACCTTTCTCCATATACTTTTCTTTTCCTTTTATTTGGAGAGGGGAAGATTTTCAGCTCAAGAGAAATATTTTTCTGATTTTCTCATCCCATATTTTTTTCAACTACCTTTTTACCCTTTTTGTGCAATACTTTAGAAGGTCTCTCATAAGCATCATTCATCAAAATTTTTCAAGGGACCAAGAAGAGTATTTTATTCTATGAAGCTCAAAATTGGGTAACTAAAGGGTAACATTTCATCAATCAAAGCTCAGAAGGCCGGAAAATAAATACCTAGTGCCTCAATCATTTTCAAAAAATGTTTTCAAAAATTTTTTAAGCTTTGAAATGGTTTCAAGTTAAGTTCTATAGAAATACAATCCAAGAGGAATAATACTATATCACAAAGAATGGGATATATTTAGTGAGTACCCCTTTTGGCTCAAAATCTCACATTTTAGTAGTTCAACCATCAATGAGAAACACAGATCTATGAAACCATATGTTAATTATCAACTATCCCAGATCATCTCAAGCATTTTCATTTACAGCCTTATCACAAGAATAAACAGAATTGGGTTCAAGAATTCACTATCTCAAGTTATTTGGCACTTAGTCCTCACAATTGGATGCATCATCTAAACAAGGGCAATCTAATTGTGTGATCATGCAAAGCTATCATGCAAAACTATATGAATGCAACATGAAGGATTCAAAAATCACCCCAAGCTAAAGAATTTACATTGTCCCCAATGTAAACAATCAAGTTGGAGAGATGAAAGAAAAATTGGAACGACTTACCGAGGCGGCAGCGGGTGTTGGCTCACATACCTAGTCAGAAGGAATTGCATGAAAATTGGGTCACGGCCTGGGCGTGATGGGTGCTGACTTGGAAAATTTATTAGTAAAAGAAAACTCTTGATCTTATCAAATTATTCAAGAGTTAAAAATCAAAAACAAAAGGAAAATGAAAAGAAAACTTGGGTTGCCTCCCAATAAGCGCTTCTTTAACGTCACTAGCTTGACGGGCTTCTTTCAATTAACCGGGGTCGACTGGGCATAGAAGTGCAAGAGAACTTTTCTTCCATGGAACTCCTTTAAAGAGCTGATTTTGCTTATAAGGCCAACATTTACGCTTCCGCTTTGCCCTTTTCACTCTGAGCTTCGTGGCCTTTTTCTTACTCCTTCCCAGCGGAAGTTATGTTCTCACATGATGAGCAAACCCGACTTCACACCATTGGATGCATCATTTGTCTTGCAGACCTTCGGAGTTGTTTTCATGTTGAGCTCTTCCTTCTTAGTCTTGACAGCAAGTTGATTGGAATAAGCTTCCAAATCACCCAAACAGTCTTCTACTTCCTTCGCCTCTTCCTCATCAAGATTTTCAATAGAACTCGTGTTTACCTTCCCAAGAGTAGAGTGGTGCTGATGTGCAAGGGCTTCTCTAGCCACTACGTCCACAACGTCCATGCGAAAACAATTCTCTTTATCACTCGGGCGATGCATAGCTTCAAATACATTGAAAGTAACCTCTTCATCTTGCACTCTGAATCGCAGTTAGCCTTTTTTTACATCTATCAAAGCGCGACCAGTCGCTAGAAAAGGTCTCCCCAATATAAGCGGAACTTCTGCATCCTCCTCCATGTCTAATATCACAAAATCTGCTGGGAAGATAAACTTATCCACCTTTACCAGAACATCTTCGAAAATACCGTAAGGACGCTTGAATGATCTATCAGCTAGTTGCAATGCCATCCTTGTTGGTTTCACCTTGCCACCTCCAAGCTTGTTCAAAATTGAAAGCGGCATCAAATTGATACTCGCTGCCAAGTCACATAAGGCCTTCCCAATAGTGCAAGGGATTGTAAAACTACCAGGATCTTTAAGCTTCGGAGGTAGCTTCCTTTGAAGTATCGCACTGCATTCTTCAGTTAAGGCAACAGTTTCGCCTTCTTTGAACTTTTTTTTCTTCGTGAGCAGTTCCTTCATGAATTTCGCATAAGTAGGCATCTGCTCTAGTGCTTCAGCAAAGTGTTTGTTGATCTGTAGCCTCTTGAAGATGTCAAGGAACTTGGTAAACTGCTCTTCCTTCTCCTTTTTCTTGCTCAAATGAGGATATGGTAACTTCACGTAAGAGGGGATCACTTGAGGCTTGTCTCCATCTTTCAAAATCTGGCTTTTACTCCTCCTCAAAATTGAATTCTCATCCACTAGCTTCTCCCTCTTGTCTTTTTCACCGTCTTTTTCTTCCTCCTCAACTATAACCTCTTTGCCTTTTTCCTCTTTTTCCTCAGCACTCAATTCTGTTTCTCCATCAACTCTCTGATTCTTCACCAAAGGCTCACCGCCCACATTCTCAAGACTTTTATCACTCCTCAAAACAACAACATTGCAATGCTCCTTAGGATTAGTTTGAGTGTTACCTGAAAAATTGCTGCTAGATTGCTCCGCTAGGTGCTTTGCAATTTGTCCAACTTGAACCTCCAAATTTTTTTATAGAAGCATTGGTATTTTTCTGGTTTGACATGGTCAATTGCATGAACTGATTGAGGGTGTTCACCAAGATAGAAACCCGGTCTTGAGGCAGTTGTGTAGGAAGAGGTTGTTGTGTGGGATGAGACTTGATTGCTTGTCCGGCAACTTGTTTCCAACAAAAACTTGGTTGATTCCTCCACCCTTGGTTGTAGTTGTTAGGGTATTGGTTGTTGCCTTGCAGCCCATAGTTCCCCATATAATTAGCTTCCTCATGGGAACTAGGTGGTGCCTCACATCTTCCATTATCATGATCTCCTCCACAAAAATCACATCGCATTACCTGTTGAGGTGGCATGGTTGTCCCTTGAACAGTTTGGAGTTGTTGTGGGAGTTGAGCTAGTTTCTTGGTAATGGATTCTAGTTGTTGTGTCATGAGCTTGTTCTGAGTCAACAATGCAGTTTGTGAATCTAACTCCAACACTCCCCTTCTTGATGTGGGACCCCGATCATGATGCATCAAGTAGTCATTAGATGCCATAGCCTCTACCAAAACCAATGCTTCCTCTGTTGTCTTTGTATTCATGGAACCTCCAGCTGAGGCATCCAACATATAGCTTGTTGACGGCCTCAATCCATTACAGAATGTTTGCATTTGGGTATGATCATCAAACCCATGATTTGGACATCTTCGGAGCAATTCCTTGAACCTTTCCTACGCGTCATGCAGAGTCTCACCTTCTTGTTGAGCAAAGCTTATGATGTCACCCCTTGTCTTTACAAATCTTGAGGTGGGGAAGAATCTTGCCAGAAATTTTGCCTCTAAGTCATCCCATGTAGTGAAGCTCCCCCTTGGTTGTGATTGGAGCCAAGACTTGGCTCTATCTCTTAGAGAGAAAGGGGGAACAACCGCAGTCGAATTGCATCATCGGAGGCACCATTTATCTTCACCGTGTCACACAACTCCAGGAAGTAGGAGACATGACTATTAGGATCTTCTTTCTCCAACCCGGCAAACTGATTTTGTGAAACCATATTGATGAGAGTTGGCTTGATTTCAAAATTGTTGCAGTTCACTGGAGGCCTCACTATGCTAGTGACATGACGGTTGACATTTGTATTGGCATAGTCACCAAGTGCCCTCTGTGGTGGAGCACCTTCACCATTGCCTGCCATCCTGAGTCTTTCTTGATGAGCTTGAGAAGTGGAAGTCTCTTGTTCTTCTTCTTGTTGTTCTAACAGTCTCTGCTCTCTTGCTTGCCTCTGATTTCCTCTAGCTGTTCTTTCAATTTTAGGATCGTAGAGGAGTTGGTCAGCTGGGATAGTACCTCGCATACACAAACAATCTAGCAATAAAGGTGTTAGCAGTAACTGTTAGCACACAAACAGCAAACACACCGGAAAAAAAATGACAGCAAAACAAAACAGAAAAAATGACACTAAAAGTTTATAACAGGAATTTTTATTTATTTTTTTGGTTAAATTAGTAACCGAAATGGATATGCTAATATTGAAACACAGTCCCCGACAACGACGCCAAAAACTTGTTGACGGATCTGGGCAAGTATACCCAGTCATGCAAGTAATACGGTAGTGAGACCGTTTTATCGTTCCCACGAGGACTGCGACAAGTACTAGCACGTACCGAATCAATTACTATTCAAGCTGATAATTGGATTGAAGAGAGTTCTATACTAATTATCAAGCCCAAAATAACAAAAGAAAAGGAAAAGTTCTTTGAGGATTTCTATCGAACACTTGGGAGGAAGAGATTAGGATTCTTCAAATATATATAATATGTTGGGATTAGGTTCACTCAACTTCATCCCCATGCAATGAAATGACTAACAAACAGTTTCTACTTCAATTATGACAATCAATACACTAAATTACTCAAGCCCCGATTCCTCGGATGACAAGAGCCTAAATCCACTGATAGACCCTAATTCCTTAGGTGGCCTAGATTAATGCTAATAAACCTAAATCTATCCCTAGATACAAGGTTTACCAGGTAATTGATTTCAATTCCGGTTCTAATACGAATTTCTCAATTGTATATCAAAACACTAATCGAGTCATGGGGGTGCTAGCCACAACAAGCATTAAGCATAGAAAATCAATCACTCATACAGAAGTAAAAACTGTATTACAAGATCAAATCAAATACATGGGTAATTCAGAGAGAGCTACACCTAACCCCAACAATGGGAGTTTAGCTACACATCATCAAAGTAAAAGGGAAAAGAAAAGATACTGAGATGAAGGAAGGGAAGAACTCCATGGAAGGATGCACCCATCCACAGCAGCAGAAATTGCGTTTTTTACGGTTTCTTGGCCTCCTCCTATCCTGAAAATCAATCCCCCCTCCCCCCACAATTCTGCCCTAAAACAGCTTATAACATGGGTTCTCGGTTTCGCGCGCTCACGGGGCGAGACGTAGCTCGCGAGGCGAATGTTAAAAATCTGGTCTTCAGAGATTGGATCTCTCGCGAGGCGACATAGTAACTCGCGAGGCGAGACCGAAAGGGAGACATCTCTGGCACAGTCAGGTCTTCAGGCTCGCGAGGCGAGATGGTGACTCGCGAGGCGAGACAGAAAGGCTGACTGTTGCTGTCCAGTTGGTCTTCAGGCTCGTGTGGCGAGATCCAGTCTTGCGAGGCGAAGCTTCAGAATTCTGCTTGGCTCAATTTCTTCTCTTTTCAGGCTCTATCTTCATCCAAGCTTCATCATGGCCAAATCTTGGGTAATTAATCATAAATTCCTGCAAAACAACACACAAAACCACCTTATCTGTTCTAAAGGAAAAACTAACCAAAATCAAACTAAAATGGCCTAACTATATGCAAATGCATGCAGAAATGTACATGGAAAATGAGGTGAAATCACACTCATCAGTGGTGCACCAGATTCATGATTTGGCTCGGTGTGGTGCACCAGATACCAGACTTGGCTCGGTCTGGTGCACCAGATTCAGGACTTGACTCGATTTGGTGCACCAGATTCCTGACTTGGTTTGGTGTGGTGCACCAGATTCCTAGTTTGGCTCAGTGTGGTGCACCAGATTCCTGACTTGGCTCGGTGTGGTGCACCAGATTCCTGACTTGGCCCGGTCAGGTGTACCAGATTCCTATCTTGGCTCGGTGTGGTGCACCAGATTCATGACTTGGCGCGGTTTGGAGCACCAGATTCATGACTTGGCCCAGTCGGGTGCACCGGATTCAGGGTTTAGCTCAGTCTGGTGCCCCAGATTCCTGACTTGGCTCGGTGTGGTGCACCAGATTCATTATTTTGCTGGGTGTGGTGCACCAGATTCCTGACTTAGCTCGGTCTGGTGCACCGGTCTGGTGGACCTGATTCATGGTTTGGCTCCGTCTGGTGCACCAGATTCAGGACTTGATCCGATGTGGTGCACCAGATTGATGATTTGGCTCGGTGTGGTGCACCAGATTCCAGACTTGGCTTGGTCTGGTGCACCAGATTCAAGACTTGGCTCGGTCTGGTGCACCAAATTTCGGACTTGGCTCGGTTTGGTGCACCAGATTCCTGACTTGGCTGGGTATGGTGCACCAGATTCCTGACTTGGCTCGGTGTGGTGCCCTAGATTCATGACTTGACTCGGTGTGGTGCACCAGATTCCTGAATTGGCTCGGTCTGGTACAACAGATTCCTGACTTGGCTCGGTGTGGTGCACCAGATTCATGATTTGGCTCGGTGTGGTGCACCAGATTCCTGACTTGGCTCGGTCTGGTGCACCAGATTCCTGACTTTGCTACGTGTGGTGGACCAGATTCATGATTTGGCTCAGTCTGGTGCACCGGATTCCTGACTTGGCTCGGTGTGGTGCACCAGATTTCTGATTTGGCTCGGTGTGGTCCACCAGATTCCTGACTTGGCTCGGTCGATGCGGACAGGAACCAAGGTTGCAATGGTCTGGTGCACATGGCACTGACCGATTGAAGGTGGTGGTGCCGGAAGATGGAGGTTCATTTTGGGTGGCTAGTGACTCGTGCACCGAGGTTGAAAGTGTTACATTGCATCACCCGTGACTCGTGCAAGACCACCATGCTCGGCACACGTCGCAGATGCACCGAGCATCGACGGGAAAATGTTGTGTTACAAGATTGAGACCATTCCCCTGACCCCCCCTCCCATACTTTTTAGAAGGCATGGTGGAAAAACAAACCTGTAAATCAGGGTCCACAACATGTTTAAGTATGCTAGTATACCACATTTCAGCTAAAAGTTCCCAAAACTCCAACCCCTCAATGAAATTCAACGAAATTTGGAGGTAAAGCTGGAAATAATATAGCAAGAGTGCCTGCAAAAATTTAGGTCAAAATTCAATTTGTAGCCTAGGTTCCTTCTCGTCAAACTGTCGCATATCCTAGATTTCGGTTGAAAAATCATAAAAAAATCACAACTTTCATAAGTGCCACGAAACTTTGTGGGCACCTTGGGAATATTATAAGTAGTGTGCCTGCAAAAAATCAGATCAAAATTCGATGGCTAGTCCCATTTTCCATTTTTTGGGAATTGTTTCGGTTTTCTACTTTGAAGGCGCATCTGAAAGGATCTTCGTGATGTTGTTGGTTTTTTGAAAATATTGGATTTCAATTTTTATCAAATTCGTGGGGTAATCGATGGTGTGACGAAGCTGTGGTTACGCGGCTCCTCGACCTTGGTTGTGGATGGACGTGGTGTTAGGTGATGCCTTTAGTGCAGATCCTAAGCACCAAGAGACGGGTGATCGTCCAGAAGTGGCATTGGAAGTGGTGGCAAACACCGGATCGACTGAAGGTGCATTGGAAAGGAACCTTGCGATCTTGTGGGTTTTTAAAAATGTTGGCTTTCGATAGTTATCAATTTCATGGGGTACTCAAAGGTATGGCGAGGTTGTGGGTGCGTGACTCCTCGACCTTGGTGGTGGATGGACGTGGTGTTAGGTGATGCCTTCCGGGGCGGAGACAAAGCACCAAGAGACGGGTGATCATCCTGAAGTGACCTTGGAAGGGATGGCAAACACTAGATCGGCTGAAGACGCATTGGAAAGGATCCTTGTGATGTTGTTGGTTTTTAAAAATGTTGGCTTTCGATATTTATCATTATTGTGAGGTACTCAATGGTGTGGCGAGACTATGGGTGCGTGACTCCTCGACTTTGGTTATGGATGGACGTGGTGTTAGGTGATGCCTTCTGGGGCGAAGCCGGAGCACCAAGAGACGGGTGATCATCCTGAAGTGGCCTTGGAAGTGTTGGCTAACACCGGATCGGTAGAAGGCGCACCGGAAAGGACCCTCGTTATGTTGTTGGTTTTTAAAAGTGTTGGCTTTCGATATTCATCAATTTTGTGGGGTACTCGATTGTGTGGTGAGGATGTGGGTGTGTGGCTCCTCGACCTTGGTTGTGGATGGACGTAGTGTTAGGTGATGCCTTCCGGGGCGGAGCCGAATTACCAAGAGATGGGTGATCATCCTAAAGTGGCCTTGGAAGGGGTGGCAAACACCAGATCGGCTGAAGGCGCAACGGAAAGGATCCTCGCGATGTTACTTGCTTTTAAAAATATTGGCTTTCGAAAGTTATCTATTTCGTGGGGTAATCGATGGTGTGGCGAGGCTGTGGGTGCGCTGCTCCTCGACCTTGGTTGCGGATGGACGTGGTGTTAGATGATGCCTTCCGGGGCGGAGATGAAGCACCAAGATACGGGTGATTGTCCTAAAGTGGCCTTGGGAAGGGTGCCAAACACCAGATCGGCTGAAGGCGCATCGGAAAGGAACCTCGTGATGTTTTTGGTTTTTTAATATGATGGCTTTCGATATTTATCAATTTCATAGGGTGATCGATGGTGTAGCGAGGATTTGGGTGCGCCTTCTCCTCGACCTTGGTTGTGGATGGACGTGGTGTTAGGTGATGCCTTCCGGGGCGGAGATGAAGCAACAAGGGACAAGTGATCATCCTGAGGTGACCTTGGAAGGGATGGCAAACACCAGGTCGACTGAAGACGCATCGGAAAGGAACCTTGTGATGTTGTTGGTTTTTTAAAATGTTGGCATTCGATATTTATCAATTTAATGGGGCACTCGATGGTGTGGCGAGACTGTGGGTGCGTGGCTCCTCAACCTTGGTTGTGGATGGACGTGGTGTTAGGTGATGCCTTATGGGGCTGAGCCGAAGCACCAAGAGTTGGGTGATCGTCCTGAAGTGGCCTTGGAAGGGGTGGCATACACCAGATCGCTTGAAGGCGCATCGGAAAGGATCCTCGTGATGTTGTTGGTTTTTAAAAATAATGGCTTTTGATAGTTATAAATTTCGTGGGTCACTCGATGGTGTAGCGAGGCTGTGGGTGCTAGGCTCCTTGACCTTGGTTGTGGATGGACGTGGAGTTAGGTTATGCCTTTCGGGTCGGAGACGAAGCACCAAGTCATGGGTGATCGTCCTGTAGTGGCCTTGGAAGGGGTGGCAAACACCAGATCGGCTTAAAGTGCATCGAAAAGGATCCTCGTGATGTTGTTGGTTTTTAAAAATTTTGGCTTTTGATATTTATCAATATTGTGGGGTACTCAATGGTGTGGCGAGGCTGTGGGTGGGTGGCTCGTCGACCTTGGTTGTGGATGGACGTGATGTTAGGTGATGCCTTCCGTGGCGGAGCCGAAGCACCAAGAGACTGGTGATTGTCCTGAAGTGGCCTTGGATGCGGTGGCAAACACCAGATCGGCTTAATGCGCATCGGAAAGGGTCCTCGTGATGTTGTTGGTTTTTAAAAATGTTGGCTTTCGATATTTATCAATTTTGTGGGGGTACTCGATGGTGTGGTGAGACTATGGGTGTGCGGCTCCTCGACCTTGGCTGTGGATGGATGTGGTGTTAGGTGATGGCTTCCGGGGTGGAGCCGAAGCACCGAGAGATGGTTGATTGTCCTGAAGTGGCCTTGGAAGGGGTGCCAAATACCAGATCGGCTGAATGTGCATCGGAAAGGATGCTCATTATGTTGTTTGTTTTTAAAAATGTTGGCTTTCGAAATTTATCAATATTGTGGGGGTACTCAATGGTATGGCGAGACTGTCGGTGTGCGGCTCCTTGTCCTTGGTTGTGAATGGACGTGGTGTTAGGTGATGCCTTCCAGGGTGAAGCCAGAGAATCAAGAGACGGGAGATCATCCTGAAGTGGCCTTGGAAGGGGTTGTAAACACCTGAACGGCAGAAGGCGCACCAGAAATGATACTCGTGATGTTGTTGGTTTTTAAAAATGTTGGCTTTCAATATTTATCAATTTCGTGGGGTAATCGATGGTGTGGTGAGGCTTTGGGTGCACTGATCCTCGACCTTGGTTGTAGATGGACCTGTGTTAGGTTATGCCTTCTGGTGTGGAGCCGAAGCACCAAGAGACGTATGATCATCCTGCAGTGACCTTGGAATGGATGGCAAACACCAGATCTGTTGAAGGCGCATCGAAAAGTATACTCGTGATGTTGTTGGTTTTTTAAAATGTTGGCTTTCGATAATTATCAAATTCATAGGGTACGCGATGGTGTGGCTAGGATGTGGGTGCGTGGCTCCTCAACCTTGGTTGTGGATGGACGTGGTGTTAGGTGATGCCGTCCGGGGTGGAGACGAAGCACCTAAAACGGGTGATCATCCTGAAGTGGTCTTGGAAGGGGTGGTAAACACCAGATCGGCTGAAGGCGCATCGGACACAATCTTCGTGATGTTGTTGGGTTTTAAAAATATTGGCTTTCAATAGTTTTCAATTTCGTGGGGTACTCGATGGTGTGTCGAGGCTGTGGGTGCACGGCTCCTCGACCTTGGTTGTGGATGGACGTGGTGATAGGTGATGCCTTCCGGGACGAAGACGAAGCACCAAGAGATGGGTGATCATCCTGAAGTGACCTTGGAAGGGGATGGCAAACACCAGATCGACTGAAGGCGCATCAGAAAGGATCCTTGTGATGTTGTTGGTTTTTAAAAATGTTGGCTTTCGATATTTATCATTATTGTGGGGTACTCAATGGTGTGGCGAGACTATGGCTGCACGGCTCCTAGACCTTGGTTGTGGATGGGCGTGGTGTTAGGTGATGCCTTCCGGGGCGAAGCCGGAGCACCAAGAGACGGGTGATTGTCCTGAAGTGGCCTTGGAAGGGATGGCAATACACCAGATGGGCGTTGTTGGTTTTTAAAAATATTGGCTTTTGATAGTTATCAATTTCATGGGGTACTCGATGGTGTGACGAGGCTGTGGGTGTGCGGCTCGTCGACCTTGGTTGTGGATGGACGTGGGGTTAGGTGATGCCTTATGGGGCATAGATGAAGCACCAAGAGACGGGCGATCGTCCTGAAGTGGCCTTGGAAGGGATGGCAAACACCAGATCGGCTGAAGGTGCATTAGAAAGGATCCTCGTGATGTTATTGGTTTTTAAAAATGTTGGCTTTCAAAATTTATCAATATTGTGGGGTACTCAATGGTGTGGCTAGACCGTTGGTGCGCGGTTCCTTGACCGTGGTTGTGGATGGACGTGGTGTTAAGTAATGCCTTCCAGGGCGAAGCCAAAACACCAAGAGACGGGTGATCGTCCTGAAGTGGCGTTGGAAGGGGTGGCAAACACCTGAACGGCAGAAGGCACATCAGAAATGATCCTCGTGATGTTGTTGGTTTTTAAAAATGTTGGCTTTCGATATTTATCAATTTCGTGGGGTAATCGATGGTGTAGCGAGGTTGTGGGTGCACTGCTCCTCGACCTTGGTTGTGGATGGACATGGTGTTAGGTGATGCCTTCCGGGACGGAGCCGAAGCACCAAGAGACAGGTGATCGACCAGAAGTGGCCTTGGAAGGGGTGGCAAACACCAGATCGACTGAAGGCGCATTGGAAACGATCCTCGTGATGTTGTTGGTTTTTAATAATATTGGCCTTTAATAGTTATCAATTTTGTGGGGTACTCAATGGTGTGGCGAGGCTGTGGGTGCGCGACTCCTCGACCCTAGTTGTGGATGGACGTGATGTTAGTTGTTGCCTTCCGGTGCGGAGCCGAAGCACCAAGAGGCGGGTGATCATCCTGAAGTGGCCTTCGAAGTGGTGGCAAACATCGGATCGAATGAAGGCGCATCAGAAAGGATCCTTGCGAACTTGTTGGTTTTTAAAAATGTTGGCTTTCAGTAGTTATCAATTTCGTGGGGTACTCGATGGTGTGGCGAGGCTGTGGGTGCGTGACTCCCCGACCTTGATTGTGGATGGACGGGGTGTTAGGTGTTGCCTTCCGGGGCAGAGACGAAGGACCAAGAGATGGTTGATCATCCTGAAGTGACCTTGGAAGGGATGGCAAACACCAGATAGGCTGAAGGCGCATCGGAAAGGATCCTCCTGATGTTGTTGGTTTTTAAAAATATTGGCTTTCGATATTTGTCAATATTGTGGGTTACTCAATGGTGTGGCGAGACCGTGGGTGCGCGGCTCATCGACGTTGGTTATGGATGGAAGTGGTGTTAGGTGATGCCTTCCGCGGCGAAGCCGGAGCACCAAGAGACAGGTTATTGTCCTGAATTACCTTGGAAGTGGTGGCAAAGACTAGATCCGCAGAAGGCACACCAGAAAGTATCCTTGTGATGTTGTTGGTTTTTAAAAATGTTGGCTTTCGATATTTATCAATTTTATGGGGTACTCGATTGTGTGGTGAGGCTGTGGGTATGCGGTTCCTCGACCTTGGCTGTGGATGGGCATGGTGTTAGGTGACGGGTGATCATCCTAAAGTGGCCTTGGAAGGGGTGGCAAACACCGGATCGGTAGAAGGTGCATCGGAAAGGATCCTTGTGATGTTGTTGGTTTTTTAAAATGTTGGCTTTCGATATTAATCAATTTCGTCGGGTACTCGATGGTGTGGCGAGGCTGTGCGTGCGTGGCTCCTCGACCTTGGTTGTGGATGGACGTGGTGTTAGGTGATAACTTCCGGGGTGGAGCCGAAGCACCAAGAGACGTGTGATCTACCTGATGTGGCCTTGGAAGGGGTGACAAACACCATATCGACCGAAAGCACATCAGAAAGGGTCCTTGTGAAGGTGTTGGTTTTTAAAAATATTGGCTTTCAATATTTATCAATTTCATGGGGTAATCGATGGTATGGCGAGGCTGTCGATGCACGGCTCCTCGACCATGGTTGTGGATGGACGTGGTGTCAGGTGATGCCTTCCAGGGTGGAGCCAAAGCACCAATAGATGGGTGATCGTCCTAAAGTGGCCTTGGAAGGGTTGGCAAACACCAGATCGGCTGAAGGCGCATCGGAAAGGATCCTCGTGATGTTGTTGGTTTTTTTAAAATGTTGGCTTTCGATATTGATCAATTTCATGGGGTATTCGATGGTGTGGAGAGGTTGTGGGTGCGCGTCTCCTGGACCTTGGTTGTGGATGGACGTGGTGTTATGTGTTGCCTTCCGGGGCGGAGCCGAATCAACAATAAACGGGTGATCGTCCTGAAGTGGCCTTGGAAAGGGTGGCAAACACCAGGTCGGCTGAAGACACATCGGAAAGGTTCCTCATGATGTTGTTGGTTTTTTAAAATGTTGGCTTTCGATATTTATCAATTTCGAGGGGTACTCGATGGTGTGACGAGGCTGTGGGTGCGCGGCTCCTCGACCTTGGTTGTGGATGGACGTGGTGTTAGGTGATGCCTTCTGGGGTGGAGCCGAATCACCTAGAGATGGGTGATCATCCTGAAGTGGCCTTGGAAGGGGTGGTAAACACCAGATCGACTGAAGTCGCATTGGAAAGGATCCTCGTGATGTTGTTGGTTTTTAAAACTATTGGCTTTCGATATTTATCTATTTCGTGGGGTAATCGATGGTGTGGCGAGTTTGTGGGTGCACGGCTCCTCAACCTTGGTTGTGGATGGACGTGGTGTTAGTTGATGCCTTCCGGGGCGGAGCCGAAGCACCAATAGACGTGCGATCGTCCTAAAGTGGCCTTGGAAGGGGTGGCAAACACCAGATCGACTGAAGGTGCATTGGAAAGGATCCTCGTCATGTTGTTGGTTTCATAAAATGTTGGGTTTCGATATTTATTAATTTCGTGGGTTACTCGTGTAAGACTATGCCCTCATTCATGTGTTGATGTATGACAAATAAAGTGTATTTTGCTTAGGATTTTTTATTTTGACTATGTACTTATTACGTGTTAAGTTGCATGCAAGATCACTCATGAAAAAGATAAATCAAGGATTAAAGGATGGAAGACCAAGGACACAAAGCAATGGACAAGGACTAAAGCATCAACCAATGAAGATCTTATACTTTAGATGCTATTGTAAAAATAACACAGTTGATTTCTTAGGTTAAGCACTTAAATTTAAGAAGAAACTAATTTGTACAAAGGATAATATAAGCACTCGTCCAATTAACTACTAAAAAGCTGACGTCCAATGAAGTGATAAAAAACTGACGTCCAATGAACTACTAAAAAGCTGGCGTCCACTAAAGTGACAGAAGCTCGCATCTACTAAGTTTACACTCTTTGGCCTTGCTAAGTCCTTAATGAGAAGCTCCGTCCACTAAAGTACTAAATAGAGCTCGTCTACTAGCCCATACGAATGTAAAATCTTAATGGCTAGATGGAAACGGTTATTTTCAAGATGGACGCAAATTCTATGAGAACAATCATAATCTTATTTCAAGAACAAAGATCAAGAAAACATATTTTTTTAATCAGATCCCAATCTATTTTTATTGATCCCAACGACTATAACTTATTTTTTGTATAAAGAGGGATCAAAGGAACACTTCAATTAATAACCTTACACACTCTGAAAGTGAAAATACGTAAGATTCAAAAGCTTCCAAAAGTGCTTCATCTTTGAGAGAAATGTGTGATATTTCTTAGAACTTCAATTTGTATAATCAGACTTTTAGAGTCTTTCTTCTACTCAATTCTTTTTGTGAATTAGTTTGATTAAGAGAGGGTATCTCTTAGGATTCAACAAGAATAGAAGGGATCCTTGGGTATAGAAAAGCAAGTGTGCTTTTTGGTGTGTTCTTGAGCAAGGGTCCTTATGTTGCTGTAATTGGAATTTTGTAATTTCTGGTTATAGTGGGGAAAACCACAGAGGTGTGGGATTGGATGTAGCCTTACCTGGGGAGGTAGCCGAACCAGGATAAATCGGTTTGTGTGTTCTTCTTATCTCTAAACTCCATATACTTGTTATATGCACGTGTGTGTTGTGAATGAGTTTTAAGAATACTTGTTAACTTGAATCTTTGATCTGCAATTTGTGTTAAACTTGTTGTTACTTCTTATAATTCGTCTTAACATCACTACTTGTTACATAACCTGATTATTGGGAATTAAAATTGAGTGAAAACCAATTTTCTTCAAGAAAACTCTGTTTTGCTTTAAATTGTTGAAAAAGTTTTCAATACCTCAATTCCCCCCCCCCCCCCCCCTCCTCTTGAGATTGTAGCCATTACCAACAAGTGGCATCAGGGCTAAAACTCTTGTTACAAAGCTTAATAGCTTCAAGAGATGGCTACAAATGATATCCTGGGTGATGGGGCTTCACTCACTAGACCCCCTGCCTTTAATGGCTCCCAATACATGTATTGGAAAGAGAGAATGCTTATCTTTCTTGAGGCTGCAGGTTTGGATGTATTAGATGTTGTTGAAAATGGTCCCTATGTTCCATTTATTCTTGATGCTAAGGGAAATAAACAAACTAAACCAAGAGATGATTGGAATGATGATGATAAAAGAAGAGTTGGTTATAATGCTAAGGCAAAAAATATTATAACAGCTGCTTTGAATTATGATGAGTTTTTCACGGTCTCCAATTACAAAACGGCAAAGCAAATGTGGGATACTCTTCAACTCACTCACGAAGGAACCAACGATGTTAAAAGAGCAAGAATGAATGCACTAGCCCATGAATATGAACTCTTTCATATGAAGAATGGTGAGGAGATAGATGAACTGTAAAAGAGGTTTACACACATTGTGAACTAGCTAGAAGGACTCGAACATACAATCACAGACAAGAAAAAGATTAACAAGATAATGAGATGTTTGAGTCGTGAATAGCGGCCAAAAATTACTGCAATTACTGAATCAATGGATCTAGACACCATGCAGATTCCTACTTTATTTGGCAAGTTGAAAGAACATGAATTGGAGCTTAATAGATTGAAAAGCCATGAAGATAAGGAGAAAATGAAGAAAGGAATCTCACCCAAGGCTCATGTCTCTAAAAAACCAAAAGACAGTGATGATGATTAACACCTTGATGAAAGCGAAGAATCCGAATAAGACATAGGATTGCTTGTGAGGAAATTTAGAAGATTCATAAAAAAGAATAGAAACAAGAAGCAATTCAATTTTCCTACCTAAAAGAACACGTACAAAGGTGAAAGCTCTTCCTCTACAATCAAATGCTTTGAATGTGGAAAGCTTGGACACTGCAAAAATGAATGTCCAAAGCTACAAAAGAAAGAAAAGTATGAGAAGAATGACAACAAAGAAAAGAAAGGAGAAAGCCTAGAAGAGCATACATATCTTTGCAAGAAAATGATATGGATTCCACTAGTAGTGAATCTGTAAATGAAGAAGCCAACCTATGACTCATGGAAAATCAACAAAGTGATAGTGAAACCGAGGTAAATGATTCTTCTCCTACCTATGATGAGTTACAAGATGCTTTTGATGAATTGCATTAAGAATATGTTAAAATTCGTAAACAACTCATATCTTTTAGGAAGATCATTGCAAAACAATGTAGTGACTATGCATCTTTACAAATAAAGCTTGAAGAACTAGAAGCTAAAAATTCACAATTACTTGCATCTAGTTCAGTTTGCACCAAATGCACCACACTAGAAAAGGAAGTTGAAAAACTGAATACAACTCTATCTAAGTTTACTTTGGGTAGAGATAACTTGAATGCCATATTAGGACAGCAAAAGGGTGTGTATGACAAAGCTGGAATTGGATATAAGCCAATGGTACATGAAAAATCTTTTAAGAAGCTTTTTGTTGCACCTATTTCCTCAACTAGTCCTTTTGTTAAATGCTATTATTGTCTAAAGAAAGGTCATACAACTGCTACTTGTAGACTTAGAAAGAACATACACGTTGGCATTAAACAAATTTGGGTTCCAAAAGGAACATATGTTGCTACTAACACCAAAGGACCCAACCAGATTTTGGTACCTATAGAACACACATAAATTCTGTGTTGCAGATGTGTTTGAAGGCCAAGAACTCAAATTGGTATCATGATAGAGGCTTTTCCAAACACATTATGGGCAACAATAAAGAAAGAATGTTGATTGAATATATTTTGCAATTATCATTATTAATCTGTGATTGTACATCCTTTTGTTTAAATATTATTTGATTAATTATGAATCAACTATTGGAACCAAATGAATTTTTATTATGAACAAGTTTGATGAGAATGAAACCATAGTGGCAATGGGCATAATTGTTTGATATTTGATGTTATAGAATGCTTGATTGTTCTTAAAATGTGCTTTTAAATGATTTGAATCAATTCATATGTGATATATATTGTTTGTTTTGAATCTTTGATTGATTTGAAATTTCTGTTAGATATTTACATAGCCTTAGTACACAGATGTATTGAACCTTTTTAGTGTTGAAGTTTATGTACACAGATGGCATACATAGGTATATTTCTTGTTTTTAGAAGTTTTGTCTTTGTACACAAGCTTAGTACACAGGTGTACATAATCTATGTACAAAGGCCAGAAATGCATTTTAAAAAGAAATTTCTGTTTTTCTGGTTGTGTTTTGTTTATCTGACTATGTTTAAACCATGTTATATTTTGATGTATTGCATATGCTCTGTAATGATTTATTATCAATGAATGCAAGACTGTTTTTCAGTTTGATTTCAATATTCTCCATAGTTTCTTTTTGATAATGACAATGGGGGAGAAAGATGAACCATACAACCATTAATTCTGTCTTGCATTTGCTGTAAATTTTCTCTCTGATATGTAATTTTTTTTCCCTGATACCTAAGTATGAACCGCATTGAAAAGACATACTTAAACTTATAATAAATGCAAGATGATTTTTTTTCATGATAATGATATGATAACACTTTATTTTTTGAAAGATATTAATGACACAAGGGGAGGATGAAAATGACTCAATAACCATACTTACTGAATAGCTGCACTCTGATTTTCTTTTAATAACTAAGGTTCAGTATGGTAAGGTTTGTCATAATCAAAAAGGGGGAGTTTGTAAGACTATGCCCTCATTCATGTTTTGATGTATGACAAACAAAGTGTATTTTGCATAAGATTTTTGATTTTGACTATGTACTTATTACGTGTTAAGTTGAATTCAAGATCACTCATGAAAAAGATAAATCAAGGATTAAAGGATGGAAGACCAAGGACACAAAGCAATGGACAAGGACAAAAGCATCAAGCAATGAAGATCTTATACTTTAGATGCTATTGTAAAAATAACACATTTGATTTCTTAGGTTAAGCACTTAAATTTAAGAAGAAACTAATTTTTACAAAGGATAATATAAGCGCTCGTCCAACACTGGGATAATATAAGCGCTTGTCCAATGAACTACTAAAAAGCTGACGTCCAATGAAGTGATAAAAAGCTGACGTCCAATGAACTACTAAAAAGCTGGCATCCACTAATGTGACAGAAGCTCGCATCTACTAAAGTGACAGAAGCTTGCGTCTACTAAAGTGACAGAAGCTCGCGTCTACTAAAGTAACAGAAGCCCGTGTCTACTAAAGTAACAGAAGCTCGCGTCTACTAAAGTAACAGAAGCTCGTGTCTACTAAAGTGACAAAAGCTCGCGTCTACTAAAGTGACAGAAGCTCACATCCAATAAGTTAACAGAAGCGCTCGTCTACTGAAGTAACAAGAAGCGCTCGTCTACTGAAGTAACAAGAAGCGCTCGTCAACTAAAGTAACAAGAAGCGCTCGTCTAGTAAAGGGGCATATGGAGCTCTTCTACTAAGGTTACGCTCTTTGGACTTACTAAGTCCTTAATGAGAAGCTCCATCAACTAAAGTACTAAATAGAGCTCGTCTACTAGCCCATCCGAATGTAAAATCTTAATGGCTGGATTGAAACGGTTATTTTAAAGATAGACGCAAATTCTACAAGAAAAATCATAATCTTCTTTCAAGAAGAAAAATCAAGAAAAAAGATTTTGTTAAATCAGATCCTAATCTATTTTAATTGATCCCAAAGACTTTAACTTGTTTTTTATATAAAGAGGGATAAAAGGAACACTTCAATTAATCACCTTACACACTCTAAAAGTGAAAATACGAAAGATTCAAAAGCTTCCAAAAGTGCTTCATCTTTGAGAAAAGTGTGATATTTCTTAGAACTTCAATTCGTATAATCAGACTTTTAGAGTCTTTCTTCTACTCAATTCTTTCTGTGAATTATTGTGATTAAGAGAGGGTATCTCTTAGGATTGAACAAGGATAGAAGGGATCCTTGGGTATAGAAAAGCAAGTGTGCTTTTTGGTGTGTTCTTGAGCAAGGAGGTTATCCTTGTGCTGTTGTAATTGGAATTTTGTAATTTCTGGTTATAGTGGAGAAAACAACAGAGGTGTGGGACTGGATGTAGGCTTACTAGAGGAGGTAGCCGAACTAGGATAAATCGGTTTGCGTGTTCTTCTCATATCTAAACTCCATATACTTGTTATATACACATGAGTGTTGTGAAGGAGTTTTAAGAATGCTTGTTAACTTGAATCTTCGATCTGCAATCTGTGTTAAACTTGTTGGTACTTCTTATAATTCTTCTTAACATCATTACTTGTTACATAACCTGATTCTTGGGAATTAAAATTGAGTGAAAACCAATTTTCTTTAAGCAAACTCTGTTTTGCTTTAAATTGTTGAAAAAGCTTTCAATATCTCAATTCATCCCTCCTCTTGAGATTGTTGCCATTACCAATAACGCGATGGTGTGGCGAGGCTGTGGGTGTGCGGCTCCTCGACCTTGGTTGTGGATGGACGTGGTGTTAGGTGATGCCTTCCGGGGCGGAGCCAAAGCACCAAGAGACTGGTGATCGTCCTGAAGTGGCCTTGGAAGGGGTGGCAAACACCAGATCGACCGAAGGAGCATCGTTAAGGATCCTCGTGATGTTGTTCATTTTTAAAAATGTTGGCTTCGATATTTAGTAATTTCGTGTGGTACTCAATGGTGTGGTGAGGCCGCGGGTGCGCGTCTCCTCGACTTTTGCTGTGGATGGACGTGGTGTTAGGTGATGCCGTTGGGGGCGGAGCCGAAGAACCAAGAGACGGGTGATCGTTTTGAAGTGGCCTTGGATGGGGTGGCAAACACCAAATCAGCTGAAGGCGCATCGGAAAGGATCCTTGCAATGTTTATTATTTTTTTAAAATTGTTGGATTTCGATATTTATCAATTTAGTAGGGTACTAGATGGTGTGGCGAGGTTGTGGGTGTGCGGCTCCTCGACCTTGGTTGTGGATTGGCATGGTGTTAGGTGATGCCTTCCTTGGCGGAGCCCAAGCACCAAGACATGTGTGATCGTGCTGAAGTGGCCTTGGAAGGGGTGGCAAATACCAGATCGACAGAAGGTGCATCAGAAAGGATCCTTGTGATGTTGTTGGTTTTTAAAAATGTTGGCTTTCGATATTTAACAATTTCGTGGGGTACTAGATGGTGTGGTGAGGGTGCGGGTGCGTGGCTCCTCGATCTTGGTTGTGGATGGACGTGGTGTTAGGTGATGCCTTCCGGGGCGGAGATGAAGCACCAAGAGACAGGTGATCATCCTGAAGTGGCCTTGGACGGGGTGGCAAACACCAGATCGACTGAAGGCACATTGTAAAGGATACTCGTGATGTTGTCGGTTTTTAAAAATGCTGGCTTTATATATTTACAAATTTCGTGGGGTACTTGATGGTGTGGCGAGGATGCGGGTGCGCGAATCCTCAACTTTTGTTTTGGATGGACGTGGTGTTAGGTGATGCCGTCCGGGACGGAGCCGAAGAACCAAGAGATGGGTGATCGTCCTGAAGTGGCCTTGGAAGGGGTGGCAAACATCAAATCGGCCGAAGGCGCATCGGAAAGGATCCTTGCGATGTTGTTGGTTTTTAAAAATGTTGGGTTTCGATATTTATCAATTCCGTGGGGTACTCGATGGTGTGATGAGGTTGTGGGTGTGCGACTCCTCAACCTTGGTTGTGGATGGACGTGGTGTTAGGTGATGGCTTCCGAGGCGGAGCTGAAGCCCCAAGAGACGGGTAATCATCCTAAAGTGACTTTGGAAGTGGTGGCAAGCACCAAATCGGCTGAAGGCACATCAGAGAGGATCCTCGTGATGTTGTTGGTTTTTAAAAATGTTGGCTTTCGATATTATCAATTTTGTGGGGTACTCGATGGTGTGGTGAGGTTGTGGGTGCGGGGCTCCTCGACCGTTGCTGTGGATGGACGTGGTGTTAGGAGACGCCTTCTGGGGCAGAGCCGAAGCACCAAGAGACGGGTTATCGTCCTGAAGTGGCCTTGGAGGGGTGAAAAACACCGGATCGACTAAAAGCGTATTAGAAAGTATCCTCGTGATATTTTTGGTTTTTAAAAATGTCTGCTTTAGATATTTATCAATTTCGTGGGGTACTCAATGGTGTGGTGAGGTTGTTGGTGTGTGGCACCTCAACCTTGGCTGTGGATGGACGTGGTTTTAGGTGATGCCTTCCGCGGCGGAGCCGAAGCACCTAGATACGGTTGATCATCCTGAAGTGGCCTTGGAAGGGGTGACAAACACCAGATCGGCTGAAGGCGCGTCGAAAAGGATCTTCGTGATGTTGTTGGTTTTTAAAAATGTTGGCTTTCTATATTTATCAATTTCATGAGGTACTCGATGGTGTGGTAAGGCTGTGGGTGCGCAGCGCCTCGACCTTGGTTATGGAAGGACGTGGTGTTAGGTGAAGCCTTCTGTGGCGGAGCCAAAGCACCAAGAGATGGGTGATAGTCCAGAATTAGCCTTGGAAGGGGCGACAAACACCAGATCGGCTGAAGGCGCGTCGGAAAGGATCCTCGTGATGTTGTTGGTTTTTAAAAATGTTGGCTTTCGATATTTATCAATTTCATGGGGTACTCGATGGTGTGGTGAGCCTATGGGTGCGCGGCTCCTCGACCTTTGCTGTGTGTGGACGTGGTGTTAGGTGACGCCTTCGGGGGGGGAGGGGGGGGGGGGGCGTCAAAGCACCAAGAGACGGGTGATCGTGCTGATGTGGCCTTGGAGGGGTGGTAAACACCGGATCGATTGAAGGCGCATCGGAAAGGATCCTCGTGATGTTATTTGTTTTTAAAAATGTTGGCTTTCCGATATCAATTTTGTGGGGTACTCAATTGTGTGGTGAGGCTGTGGGTGTGTGGCTCCTCGACCTTGGCTGTGTATGGACTTGGTGTTAGGTGATGCCTTTCGGGGCGGAGCCGTAGCACCAAGAGACAGGTGAACGTCCTGAAGTGACCTTGGAAGGTGTGGAAAACACCAGATCGACTGAAGGCGCATCGGAAAGGATCCTCGTGATGTTGTTGGTTTTTAAAAATGTTGGCTTTCGATGTTTATCAATTTCGTGTGGTACTTGATGGTGTGGCGAGGCTGTGGGTGTGCGGATCCTCGACCTCGGTTTTGGATGGACATGGTGTTAGGTGAGGCCGTTCGGGGCGGAGCCGAAGAACCAAGAGATGGGTGATCGTCCTGAAGTGACCTTGGAAGGGGTGACAAACATCAAATCGACTGAATGGGCATCGGTAACGATCCTTCCGATGTTGTTGGTTTTTAAAAATGTTGGCTTTCGATATTTATCAATTTCATGGGGTACTCGATGGTGTGGTGAGGCTGTGGGTGCATGGCTCCTCGACCTTTGTTGTGGATGGACGTGGTGTTAGGTGACGCCTTCCTGGGGCAGAGCCGATGTACCAAGAGAAGGGTGATTGTCCTGAAGTGACCATGCAGGGGTGGCAAACACCGGATCGACTAAAGGCTCATCGGAAGGGTGATTGTCCTGAAGTTGTTGGATTTTAAAAATGTTGGCTTTTGGTATTTATCAATTTTTTGGGGTACGCGATGGTGTGGTGAGACTGTGGGTGTGTGGCTCCTAGACATTGACTGTGGAAGGACGTGGTGTTAGGTGAAGCCTTCCGGGGTGGATCCAAAGCACCAAGAGATGGGTGATCGTCCTGAAGTGGCCTTGGAAGGGGTGTCAAACACCAGATCGGTTGAAGGCACATCGGAAAGGATCCTAGTGATGTTTTTGGTTTTTTAAATATTGGCTTTCGATATTTATAAATTTCGTGGGGTACTCGATGGTGTGGCGAGGCTGTGGGTGTGCGGCTCCTCGACCTTGGTTGTGGATGGGCATGGTGTTAGGTGATGCCTTCCTTGGCGGAGCCCAAGCACCAAGACATGTGTGATCGTGCTAAAGTGTCCTTGGAAGGGGTGGCAAACACCAGATCGGTAGAAGGTGCATCAGAAAGGATCCTTGTGATGTTGTTGGTTTTTAAAAATGTTGGCTTTCGATATTTATCAATTTCATGGCCTAATCGATGGTGTGGCGAGGCTGTGGGTGCGCGGCTCATCGACCTTGGTTGTGGATGACCGTGGTGTTAGTTAAAGCCTTCCCGGACAGAGCCAAAGCACTAAGAGACGGGTGATCATCCTGAAGTTGCCTTGGAATGGGTGGCTAACACCAGATCGACTGAAGGCACATCGGAAAGGATCCTTGTGATGTTGTTGGTTTTTTAAAATGTTGGCTATCGATATTTATCAATTTCGTGGGGTACTCGATGGTGTGGCGAGGCTGTGGGTGCGCGGCTCCTCGACCTTGGTTGTGGATGGATGTGGTGTTAGGTGATGCCTACCGGGGCCAAGCCAAGGAACCAAGAGTCGGGTGATCGTCTTGAAGTGGCCTTGGATGGGGTGGCAAACACCAAATCAGTTGAAGGAGCATCAGAAAGGTTCCTCGTGATGTTGTTGGATTTTAAAAATGTTAGCCTTCGAAATATAACAATTTGGTGGGGTACTCGATGGTGTGGTGAGACTGCGGGTGCGCGGCTCCTCGATCTTGGCTGTGGATGGACGTGGTGTTTGGTGATGCCTTCCGGGGCGTAGCCGAAGCGCCAAGAGACAGGTGATCGTCCTAAAGTGGCCTTCTAAGGGGTGGCAAACACCAGATCGACTGAAGTCACATCGGAAAGGATTCTCGTGGTTTTGTTGGTTTTTAAAAATGCTGCCTTTAGGTATTTATAAATTCCGTGAGGTACTCGATGGTGTGGCGAGGATGCGGGTGCACGGATCAACCTTGGTTTTGGTTGGACGTGGTGTTAGGTGATGACGTTCGGGATGGAGCCGAAGAACCAAGAGACGGGTGATCGTCCTGAAGTGGTCTGGGAAGGGGTGGCAAACACCAAATCGGCTGAAGGAGCATCGGAAAGGATCCTTGCGATGTTGTTGGTTTTTAAAAATGTTGGATTTCGATATTTATAAATTTTGTGGGGTACTCGATAGTGTGACGAGGTTGTGGGTGAATGGCTCCTCAACCTTGGTTGTGGATGGATGTGGTCTTAGGTGATGCCTTCCAAGGCGGAGCCGAAGCACCAAGAGACGGGTGAGAGTCCTAAAGTGGCCTTGGAAGGTATGGCAAACACCAGATCGGCTGAAGGCGCATAGGAGACGATCCTAGTGATGTTGTTGGTTTTTTAAAATGTTTGCTTTCGATATTTAGCAATTTCGTGGGGTAATCGATGGTGTGACGAGGCTGTGGGTGCGCGGCTCCTTGACCTTGGTTGTGGATGGACGGGGTGTTAGGTGATGCCTACTGGGATGGAGCCAAAGCACTAAGAGACGGGTGATCGTCCTGAAGTGGCCTTGGAAGGGGTGTCAAACACCAGATCGGCTGAAGGCGCATCAGAACGGATCCTCGTGATGTTGTTGGTTTTTAAAAATGTTGGCTTTTGATATTTGTAAATTTCGTGGGGTACTCGATGGTGTGGTGAGGCTGTGGCTGTGCGGCTCCTCGACCATGGTTGTGGATGGACGTGGTGTTAGGTGATGCCTACCGGGGCGGAGCCGAAGCACCAAGAGACGGGTGATCTTCCTGAAGTGGCCTTGGAAGAGGTGGCAAACACTAGACATGCTAAAGGCGCATCGGAAAGGATCCTCTTGATGTTCTTGGTCTTTTAAAATGTTGGCTTTCGATATTTATCAATTTCATGGGGTACTCGATGGTGTGGCGAGGCTGTGGGTGCGCGGCTCCTCGACCTTGGTTGTGGAAGGACGTGGTGTTAGGTGATGCATTCCGTGGCGGAGCCAAAGCACCAAGAGACGGGTGATAGTCCTGAATTGGCCTTGGAAGGGGTGGCAAACACTAGATCGGCTGAAGGTGCATCAGAAAGGATCCTCGTGATGTTGTTGGTTTTTTAAAATGTTGGCTTTCGATATTTGAAAATTTCGTGGGGTACTCGATGGTGTGCTGAGGTTGTTGCTGCGCGACTCCTAGACCTTGGTTGTGGATGGACGTGGTGTTAGTTGATGCCTACTGGGGCGGAGCCGAAGCACCAAGAGACGGGTGATCATCCTGAAGTGGCCTTGGAAGAGGTGGCAAACACCAGATCTGCTAAAGGCGCATCGGAAAGGATCCTCGTGATGTTGTTGGTCTTTTAAAATGTTGGCTTTCGATATTTATCAATTTCGTGGGGTACTCGATGGTGTGGCGAGGTTGTGGGTGCGCGGCTCCTCGACCTTGGTTGTGGAAGGTCGTGGTGTTAGGTGATGCATTCCGTGGCGGAGCCAAAGCACCAAGAGACGGGTGATAGTCCTGAATTGGCCTTGGAAGGGGTGGCAAACACTAGATCGGCTGAAGGTGCATCAGAAAGGATCCTCGTGATGTTGTTGGTTTTTTAAAATGTTGGCTTTCGATATTTGAAAATTTCGTGGGGTACTCGATGGTGTGCTGAGGTTGTTGCTGCGCGACTCCTCGACCTTGGTTGTGGATGGACGTGGTGTTAGTTGATGCCTACTGGGGCGGAGCCGAAGCACCAAGAGACGGGTGATCATCCTGAAGTGGCCTTGGAAGAGGTGGCAAACACCAGATCTGCTAAAGGCGCATCGGAAAGGATCCTCGTGATGTTGTTGGTCTTTTAAAATGTTGGCTTTCGATATTTATCAATTTCGTGGGGTACTCGATGGTGTGGCGAGGTTGTGGGTGCGCGGCTCCTCGACCTTGGTTGTGGAAGGACGTGGTGTTAGGTGATGCATTCCGTGGCGGAGCCAAAGCAACAATAGACGGGTGATAGTCCTGAATTGGCCTTGGAAGGGGTGGCAAACACCAGATCGGCTGAAGGTGCATCGGAAAGGATCCTGGTGATGTTGTTGGTTTTTTAAAATGTTGGCTTTCGATATTTGAAAATTTCGTGGGGTACTCGATTGTGTGGTGTGGGTGCTCGGATCCTCGACCTTGGTTGTGGATGGACGTGGTGTTAGGTGATGCCTTCCTTGGCGGAGCCCAAGCACCAAGAGACGGGTGATCGTCCTGAAGTGGCATTGGAAGGGTTGGCAAACACCAGATCGGCTGAAGGCGCATCAGAAAGGATCCTCGTGATGTTCTTGGTTTTTAAAATTGTTGGCTTTCGATATTTATCAATTTCGTACGGTACTCATGGTTTGGTGAGGCTGTGGGTGCGCGACTCCTCGACCTTGGCTGTGGATGGACGTGGTGTTAGGTGATGCCTTCTGGGGCGGAGCCGAAGCACCAAGAGACAGGTGAACGTCCTGAAGTGACCTTGGTAGGGGTGTCAAACACCAGATCGACTGAAGGCGCATCGGAAAGGATCCCCGTGATGTTGTTGGTTTTTAAAAATGCTGCCTTTAGAAATTTATCAATTTC